>CM041764.1:10170525-10192130 GCA_023373885.1 Hestina assimilis
GTTAGGTTAGGTTAGGTTAGGTTAGGTTAGGTTAGGTTAGGTTGGGTTAGGTTAGGTTAGGTTAGGTTAGGTTAGGTTGGGTTGGGTTGGGTTGGGTTAGGTTAGGTTAGGTTAGGTTAGGTTAGGTTAGGTTAGGTTGGGATTGGGTTAGGTTAGGTTAGGTTGGGTTGGGTTAGGTTAGGTTAGGTTAGGTTAGGTTAGGTTAGGTTAGGTTAGGTTAGGTTGGGATTAGGTTAGGTTAGGTTAGGTTAGGTTGGGTTAGGTTAGGTTAGGTTAGGTTAGGTTAGGTTAGGTTAGGTTAGGTTGGGTTAGGTTAGGTTAGGTTAGGTTAGGTTAGGTTAGGTTAGGTTAGGTTGGGTTAGGTTAGGTTAGGTTAGGTTGGGATTAGGTTGGGTTAGGTTAGGTTAGGTTAGGTTGGGATTAGGTTAGGTTAGGTTAGGTTAGGTTGGGATTGGGTTAGGTTAGGTTGGGTTAGGTTAGGTTAGGTTAGGTTAGGTTAGGTTAGGTTAGGTTAGGTTAGGTTAGGTTAGGTTGGGTTAGGTTAGGTTGGAGTTGGGTTAGGTTAGGTTAGGTTAGGTTAGGTTAGGTTAGGTTAGGTTGGGTTAGGTTAGGTTGGGTTAGGTTAGGTTAGGTTAGGTTAGGTTAGGTTAGGTTAGGTTAGGTTAGGTTAGGTTAGGTTGGGTTGGGTTAGGTTAGGTTAGGTTAGGTTAGGTTAGGTTAGGTTAGGTTAGGTTAGGTTGGGTTAGGTTAGGTTAGGTTAGGTTAGGTTAGGTTAGGTTAGGTTAGGTTGGGTTAGGTTAGGTTAGGTTAGGTTAGGTTGGGATTGGGTTAGGTTAGGTTAGGTTAGGTTAGGTTAGGTTAGGTTGGGTTAGGTTAGGTTAGGTTAGGTTGGGTTAGGTTAGGTTAGGTTAGGTTAGGTTGGGTTGGGTTAGGTTAGGTTAGGTTAGGTTAGGTTAGGTTAGGTTGGGTTAGGTTAGGTTAGGTTAGGTTAGGTTGAGTTAGGTTAGGTTGGGTTAGGTTGGGTTGGGTTAGGTTAGGTTAGGTTAGGTTGGGTTAGGTTAGGTTAGGTTAGGTTAGGTTGGGTTGGGATTAGGTTAGGTTAGGTTAGGTTGGGATTAGGTTAGGTTAGGTTAGGTTAGGTTGGGATTAGGTTAGGTTAGGTTAGGTTAGGTTAGGTTAGGTTAGGTTAGGTTGTGTTAGGTTAGGTTAGGTTAGGTTAGGTTAGGTTAGGTTAGGTTAGGTTAGGTTGAGTTGGGTTAGGTTGGGTTGGGTTGGGTTAGGTTAGGTTAGGTTGGGTTAGGTTAGGTTGGGTTGGGTTAGGTTAGGTTAGGTTAGGTTAGGTTAGGTTGGGTTAGGTTAGGTTAGGTTAGGTTAGGTTAGGTTAGGTTAGGTTAGGTTAGGTTGGGTTAGGTTAGGTTAGGTTGGGTTAGGTTAGGTTAGGTTAGGTTAGGTTAGGTTGGGTTAGGTTAGGTTAGGTTAGGTTAGGTTAGGTTAGGTTAGGTTAGGTTAGGTTGGGTTGGGTTAGGTTAGGTTAGGTTAGGTTGGGTTAGGTTGGGTTGGGTTAGGTTAGGTTAGGTTAGGTTAGGTTGGGTTAGGTTAGGTTAGGTTAGGTTAGGTTAGGTTGGGTTAGGTTAGGTTAGGTTAGGTTGGGTTAGGTTAGGTTAGGTTAGGTTAGGTTAGGTTGGGTTAGGTTAGGTTAGGTTAGGTTGGGTTAGGTTAGGTTAGGTTAGGTTAGGTTAGGTTAGGTTAGGTTGGGTTAGGTTAGGTTAGGTTAGGTTAGGTTAGGTTGGGTTAGGTTAGGTTAGGTTAGGTTAGGTTAGGTTAGGTTAGGTTAGGTTAGGTTGGGTTAGGTTGGGTTAGGTTAGGTTAGGTTAGGTTGGGTTAGGTTAGGTTAGGTTAGGTTGGGTTAGGTTAGGTTAGGTTAGGTTAGGTTAGGTTAGGTTAGGTTAGGTTGGGTTAGGTTAGGTTAGGTTAGGTTAGGTTAGGTTAGGTTAGGTTAGGTTGGGTTAGGTTAGGTTAGGTTAGGTTAGGTTAGGTTAGGTTAGGTTAGGTTAGGTTAGGTTAGGTTAGGTTAGGTTAGGTTAGGTTAGGTTGGGTTAGGTTAGGTTGGGTTAGGTTAGGTTAGGTTAGGTTAGGTTAGGTTGGGTTAGGTTAGGTTAGGTTGGGTTAGGTTAGGTTAGGTTAGGTTGGGTTAGGTTGGGGTTAGGTTAGGTTAGGTTAGGTTAGGTTAGGTTAGGTTAGGTTAGGTTAGGTTAGGTTAGGTTAGGTTGGGTTGGAGTTAGGTTAGTTGGGTTAGGTTGGGTTAGGTTAGGTTAGGTTAGGTTGGGTTAGGTTAGGTTAGGTTAGGTTAGGTTAGGTTAGGTTAGGTTAGGTTAGGTTAGGTTAGGTTAGGTTAGGTTAGGTTAGGTTGGGTTAGGTTAGGTTAGGTTAGGTTAGGTTAGGTTAGGTTAGGTTGGGTTAGGTTAGGTTAGGTTAGGTTAGGTTGGGATTGGGTTAGGTTAGGTTAGGTTAGGTTAGGTTAGGTTGGGTTGTGTTGTGCTAGGTTAGGTTGTGAGTTAGGTTAGGTTAGGTTAGTTAGGTTGAGTTGGGTTAGGTTAGGTTGTGTTGTGTTAGGTTAGGTTAGGTTAGGTTAGGTTAGGTTGGGTTAGGTTAGGTTAGGTTAGGTTGGGTTAGGTTAGGTTAGGTTAGGTTGGGTTAGGTTAGGTTAGGTTAGGTTAGGTTAGGTTAGGTTAGGTTAGGTTAGGTTAGGTTAGGTTGGGTTGGGTTAGGTTAGGTTAGGTTAGGTTGAAGAAGTTAGGTTAGGTTAGGTTAGGTTGGGTTAGGTTAGGTTAGGTTAGGTTAGGTTGGGTTAGGTTAGGTTAGGTTAGGTTAGGTTAGGTTAGGTTGGGTTAGGTTAGGTTAGGTTAGGTTGGGTTAGGTTAGGTTAGGTTAGGTTAGGTTAGGTTAGGTTGGGTTAGGTTAGGTTGGGTTAGGTTAGGTTAGGTTAGGTTAGGTTGGGATTGGGTTAGGTTAGGTTAGGTTGGGTTAGGTTAGGTTAGGTTGGGTTAGGTTAGGTTAGGTTAGGTTAGGTTGGGTTAGGTTAGGTTAGGTTAGGTTAGGTTAGGTTAGGTTAGGTTAGTTAGGTTAGGTTAGGTTAGGTTAGGTTAGGTTAGGTTAGGTTAGGTTAGGTTAGGTTGGGATTAGGTTGGGTTAGGTTAGGTTAGGTTAGGTTGGGTTAGGTTAGGTTGGGTTAGGTTAGGTTAGGTTAGGTTAGGTTAGGTTAGGTTAGGTTGGGATTGGGTTAGGTTAGGTTAGGTTAGGTTAGGTTAGGTTAGGTTAGGTTAGGTTAGGTTGGGGTTAGGTTGGGTTAGGTTAGGTTAGGTTAGGTTAGGTTAGGTTGGGATTAGGTTGGGTTGGGTTAGGTTAGGTTAGGTTAGGTTAGGTTGTGTTAGGTTAGGTTAGGTTGGGATTGGGTTAGGTTAGGTTAGGTTAGGTTAGGTTAGGTTAGGTTGGGTTAGGTTAGGTTAGGTTAGGTTAGGTTAGGTTAGTTTAGGTTAGGTTAGGTTAGGTTAGGTTAGGTTAGGTTAGGTTAGGTTAGGTTAGGTTAGGTTGGGTTAGGTTAGGTTAGGTTGGGTTAGGTTAGGTTAGGTTAGGTTGGGTTAGGTTAGGTTAGGTTGGGTTGGGATTGGGTTAGGTTAGGTTAGGTTGGGATTAGGTTAGGTTAGGTTAGGTTGGGTTGGGATTGGGTTAGGTTAGGTTAGGTTAGGTTAGGTTAGGTTAGGTTAGGTTAGGTTAGGTTAGGTTGGGTTAGGTTAGGTTAGGTTAGGTTAGGTTAGGTTAGGTTAGGTTAGGTTAGGTTAGGTTGGGTTGGGTTGGGTTAGGTTAGGTTAGGTTAGGTTAGGTTAGGTTAGGTTGGGTTAGGTTAGGTTAGGTTGGGTTAGGTTAGGTTAGGTTAGGTTGGGTTAGGTTAGGTTAGGTTAGGTTAGGTTGGGTTGGGTTAGGTTAGGTTAGGTTAGGTTAGGTTAGGTTAGGTTAGGTTAGGTTAGGTTAGGTTAGGTTAGGTTAGGTTAGGTTAGGTTAGGTTAGGTTAGGTTAGGTTAGGTTAGGTTAGGTTAGGTTGGGTTGGGTTAGGTTAGGTTAGGTTAGGTTAGGTTAGGTTGGGATTGGGTTAGGTTAGGTTAGGTTAGGTTAGGTTAGGTTAGGTTGGGTTAGGTTAGGTTAGGTTAGGTTAGGTTAGGTTAGGTTAGGTTAGGTTGGGTTAGGTTAGGTTAGGTTAGGTTAGGTTAGGTTAGGTTGGGTTGGGTTAGGTTAGGTTAGGTTAGGTTGGGTTGGGTTGGGTTAGGTTAGGTTGTGTTGGGTTAGGTTAGGTTAGGTTAGGTTGTGTTGGGATTGGGATTGGGTTAGGTTAGGTTAGGTTAGGTTAGGTTAGGTTAGGTTGGGTTAGGTTAGGTTAGGTTAGGTTAGGTTAGGTTAGGTTAGGTTGGGATTGGGTTAGGTTAGGTTAGGTTAGGTTAGGTTAGGTTAGGTTAGGTTAGGTTAGGTTAGGTTGGGTTAGGTTAGGTTAGGTTAGGTTAGGTTAGGTTAGGTTAGGTTAGGTTAGGTTAGGTTGGGTTGGGATTAGGTTAGGTTGGGAGTTAGGTTAGGTTAGGTTAGGTTAGGTTGGGTTGGGTTAGGTTAGGTTAGGTTAGGTTAGGTTGGGTTAGGTTAGGTTAGGTTAGGTTAGGTTAGGTTGGGTTAGGTTAGGTTAGGTTAGGTTAGGTTGGGTTAGGTTAGGTTAGGTTAGGTTGGAGTTGGGTTAGGTTGGGTTAGGTTAGGTTAGGTTAGGTTAGGTTAGGTTAGGTTAGAGTTGGGATTGGGATTGGGTTGGGATTAGGTTAGGTTAGGTTAGGTTAGGATTAGGTTAGGTTAGGTTGGGTTGGGTTGGGATTAGGTTGGAGTTAGGTTAGGTTAGGTTGGGATTGGGTTAGGTTAGGTTAGGTTAGGTTAGGTTAGGTTAGGTTAGGTTAGGTTGGGATTGGGATTAGGTTAGGTTGGGTTAGGTTAGGTTAGGTTAGGTTGGGTTAGGTTAGGTTAGGTTAGGTTAGGTTAGGTTAGGTTAGGTTAGGTTAGGTTGGGATTGGGTTAGGTTAGAGTTAGGTTAGGTTAGGTTAGGTTGGGATTGAGTTGGGATTAGGTTAGGTTAGGTTAGGTTGGGTTAGGTTGGGTTAGGTTAGGTTAGGTTGGATTGGGTTAGGTTAGGTTAGGTTAGGTTAGGTTAGGTTGGGATTGGGTTAGGTTAGGTTGGGTTAGGTTAGGTTAGGTTAGGTTAGGTTGGGATTAGGTTAGGTTGGTTAGGTTAGGTTAGGTTAGGTTAGGTTGGGGTTAGGTTGGGTTAGGTTAGGTTAGGTTGGGTTAGGTTAGGTTAGGTTGTTAGGTTAGGTTAGGTTGGGATTAGGTTAGGTTAGGTTAGGTTAGGTTAGGTTAGGTTAGGTTGGGTTAGGTTGGGTTAGGTTAGGTTAGGTTAGGTTAGGTTGGGATTGGGTTAGGTTGGGTTGGGTTAGGTTAGGTTAGGTTGGGTTGGGTTGGGTTAGGTTGGGTTGGGTTGGGTTAGGTTAGGTTGGGTTAGGTTGGGATTGGGTTAGGTTGGGTTAGGTTAGGTTGGGTTAGGTTAGGTTAGGTTGGGATTGGTTAGGTTAGGTTAGGTTGGGATTGGGTTAGGTTAGGTTAGGTTAGGTTGGGATTAGGTTAGGTTAGGTTAGGTTGGGATTAGGTTAGGTTAGGTTAAGGTTAGGTTAGGTTAGAGTTAGGTTAGGTTAGGTTAGGTTAGGTTGGGTTAGGTTAGGTTAGGTTAGGTTGGGTTAGGTTAGGTTAGGTTAGGTTAGGTTAGGTTAGGTTGGGTTAGGTTAGGTTAGGTTAGGTTAGGTTAGGTTGGGTTAGGTTAGGTTAGGTTAGGTTAGGATTAGGTTAGGTTAGGTTAGGTTAGGTTGGGTTAGGTTAGGTTGGAGGTTAGGTTAGGTTAGGTTAGGTTAGGTTAGGTTGGGTTAGGTTAGGTTAGGTTAGGTTAGGTTAGGTTAGGTTGGGTTGAGTTAGGTTAGGTTGGGTTAGGTTAGGTTAGGTTGGGTTAGGTTAGGTTGGGTTAGGTTAGGTTGGGATTGGGTTAGGTTAGGTTAGGTTAGGTTAGGTTAGGTTAGGTTAGGTTAGGTTAGAGTTAGGTTAGGTTAGGTTAGGTTAGGTTAGGTTAGGTTGGGTTAGGTTAGGTTAGGTTAGGTTAGGTTGGGATTAGGTTGGGTTAGGTTGGGTTAGGTTAGGTTAGGTTAGGTTAGGTTAGGTTGGGTTAGGTTAGGTTAGGTTGGGTTAGGTTAGGTTAGGTTAGGTTAGGTTAGGTTGGGTTAGGATTAGGTTAGGTTGGGATTAGGTTGGGTTAGGTTGGGTTAGGTTAGGTTGGGATTAGGTTAGGTTAGGTTGAGTTGGGTTAGGTTAGGTTAGGTTAGGATTGGGTTAGGTTAGGTTAGGTTAGGTTAGGTTAGGTTGGGTTGGGTTAGGTTAGGTTAGGTTAGGTTAGGTTAGGTTGGGTTAGGTTAGGTTAGGTTAGGTTGGGTTAGGTTAGGTTAGGTTAGGATTGGGTTAGGTTAGGTTAGGTTAGGTTGGGATTAGGTTGGGATTAGGTTAGGTTAGGTTGAGTTAGGTTAGGTTAGGTTAGGTTAGGTTGGGTTAGGTTAGGTTAGGATTGGGTTAGGTTAGGTTAGGTTAGGTTAGGTTGAGTTAGGTTAGGTTAGGTTAGGTTAGGTTAGGTTAGGTTAGGTTAGAGTTGGGTTAGGTTAGGTTGGGATTGGGTTAGGTTAGGTTAGGTTAGGTTAGGTTGGGTTAGGTTAGGTTAGGTTAGGTTAGGTTAGGTTAGGTTAGGTTAGGTTAGGTTAGGTTAGGTTGGGTTAGGTTAGGTTGGGTTAGGTTAGGTTAGGTTAGGTTGGGATTGGGTTAGGTTAGGTTAGGTTAGGTTAGGTTAGGTTGGGATTAGGTTAGGTTAGGTTAGGTTAGGTTGGGATTGGGTTAGGTTAGGTTAGGTTAGGTTAGGTTAGGTTAGGTTGGGTTAGGTTAGGTTAGGTTAGGTTGGGTTAGGTTAGGTTAGGTTAGGTTGGGTTGGGATTGGGTTAGGTTAGGTTAGGTTGGGTTAGGTTAGGTTAGGTTGGGTTAGGTTGGGTTGGGATTGGGTTAGGTTAGGTTAGGTTGGGATTAGGTTAGGTTAGGTTAGGTTGGGTTAGGTTAGGTTGGGATTGGGTTAGGTTAGGTTAGGTTGGTTAGGTTAGGTTAGGTTAGGTTAGGTTAGGTTAGGTTAGGTTAGGTTAGGTTAGGTTAGGTTAGGTTGGGTTAGGTTAGGTTAGGTTAGGTTAGGTTAGGTTAGGTTAGGTTAGGTTAGGTTAGGTTAGGTTAGGTTAGGTTAGGTTAGGTTAGGTTAGGTTAGGTTAGGTTAGGTTAGGTTAGGTTAGGTTAGGTTAGGTTAGGTTAGGTTAGGATTAGGTTAGGTTGGGTTAGGTTAGGTTAGGTTAGGTTGGGATTAGGTTAGGTTAGGTTAGGTTGGGTTAGGTTAGGTTAGGTTGGGTTAGGTTGGGTTAGAGTTAGGTTGGGATTAGGTTAGGTTAGGTTGGGTTAGGTTAGGTTAGGTTGGGTTAGGTTAGGTTAGGTTAGGTTGGGTTAGGTTAGGTTAGGTTAGGTTAGGTTAGGTTGGGATTGGGTTAGGTTAGGTTAGGTTAGGTTAGGTTGGGTTAGGTTAGGTTAGGTTAGGTTAGGTTGGGATTGGGTTAGGTTGGGTTAGGTTAGGTTGGGATTAGGTTAGGTTAGAGTTAGGTTAGGTTGGGTTAGGTTAGGTTAGGTTAGGATTGGGATTGGGATTAGGTTGGGTTGGGATTAGGTTAGGTTGGGTTGGGATTAGGTTGGGATTAGGTTAGGTTAGGTTAGGTTGGGTTGGGATTAGGTTGGGTTGGGTTGGGTTAGGTTAGGTTAGGTTAGGTTAGGTTAGGTTGGGATTGGGATTAGGTTAGAGTTAGGTTAGGTTAGGTTAGGTTAGGATTGGGTTAGGTTAGGTTAGGTTAGGTTAGGTTAGGTTGGGATTAGGTTAGGTTGGGATTAGGTTAGGTTAGGTTAGGTTAGGTTAGGTTAGGTTGGGTTGGGATTAGGTTAGGTTGGGATTGGGTTGGGTTAGGTTAGGTTAGGTTAGGTTAGGTTAGGTTGGGTTGGGATTAGGTTAGGTTAGGTTGGGTTAGGTTAGGTTAGGTTAGGTTAGGTTAGGTTAGGTTAGGTTGGGATTGGGATTGGGTTAGGTTAGGTTAGGTTAGGTTAGGTTAGGTTGGGATTGGGATTGGGTTAGGTTAGAGTTAGGTTGGGATTGGGTTGGGTTAGGTTAGGTTGAGTTGGGATTGGGTTGGGTTAGGTTAGGTTAGGTTAGGTTAGGTTAGGTTAGGTTAGGTTAGGTTAGGTTGGGTTAGGTTAGGTTGGGATTGGAGTTAGGTTAGGTTAGGTTAGGTTAGGTTAGGTTAGGTTGGGATTGGGATTAGGTTAGGTTAGGTTGGGATTAGGTTAGGTTGGGATTGGGTTAGGTTGGGTTAGGTTAGGTTAGGTTAGGTTAGGTTAGGTTAGGTTAGGTTAGGTTAGGTTGGGTTGGGTTAGGTTGGGATTGGGGTTAGGTTAGGTTAGGTTAGGTTAGGTTAGGTTGGGTTAGGTTAGGTTAGGTTAGGTTAGGTTAGGTTGGGATTGGGTTAGGTTAGGTTAGGTTGGGATTAGGTTAGGTTAGGTTGGAGTTAGGTTAGGTTAGGATTAGGTTAGGTTGGGTTAGGTTAGGTTAGGTTAGGTTGGGATTAGGTTAGGTTAGGTTAGGTTGGGTTAGGTTAGGTTAGGTTGGGTTGGGTTAGGTTAGGTTGGGATTAGGTTAGGTTAGGTTAGGTTGGGTTAGGTTAGGTTAGGTTAGGTTAGGTTGGGTTAGGTTAGGTTAGGTTAGGTTGGGTTAGGTTGGGATTGGGTTAGGTTAGGTTAGGTTAGGTTAGGTTAGGTTGGGATTAGGTTAGGTTGGGTTAGGATTGGGAGTTAGGTTAGGTTAGGTTAGGTTAGGTTGGGATTAGGTTAGGTTAGGTTAGGTTAGGTTGGGATTGGGTTAGGTTAGGTTAGGTTAGGTTAGGTTAGGTTAGGTTAGGTTAGGTTAGGTTAGGTTAGGTTAGGTTAGGTTAGGTTAGGTTGGGTTAGGTTGGGTTGGGTTAGGTTAGGTTAGGTTAGGTTAGGTTAGGTTAGGTTAGGTTAGGTTAGGTTAGGTTAGGTTGGGTTGGGATTAGGTTAGGTTGGGTTAGGTTAGGTTAGGTTAGGTTGGGTTAGGTTGGGTTAGGTTAGGTTGGGATTGGAGTTAGGTTAGGTTAGGTTAGGTTGGGTTAGGTTAGGTTAGGTTGGGATTAGGTTAGGTTAGGTTGGGTTAGGTTAGGTTAGGTTAGGTTAGGTTGGGTTAGGTTGGGTTAGGTTAGGTTAGGTTAGGTTAGGTTAGGTTAGGTTAGGTTGGGATTGGGTTAGGTTAGGTTGGGATTAGGTTAGGTTGGGTTAGGTTGGGTTAGGTTAGGTTAGGTTAGGTTAGGTTGGGTTGGGTTAGGTTAGGTTAGGTTAGGTTAGGTTAGGTTAGGTTAGGTTAGGTTAGGTTAGGTTAGGTTAGGTTAGGTTGGGTTAGGTTAGGTTGGGATTGGGTTAGGTTAGGTTAGGTTAGGTTAGGTTAGGTTAGGTTAGGTTGAGTTAGGTTAGGTTAGGTTGGGATTAGGTTAGGTTAGGTTGGGATTGGGTTAGGTTAGGTTAGGTTAGGTTAGGTTAGGTTAGGTTGGGTTAGGTTAGGTTAGGTTGGGTTAGGTTAGGTTAGGTTAGGTTAGGTTAGGTTAGGTTAGGTTAGGTTAGGTTAGGTTGGGTTAGGTTGGGTTAGGTTAGGTTAGGTTAGGTTAGGTTGGGTTAGGTTGGGTTAGGTTAGGTTAGGTTAGGTTAGGTTGGGATTGGGTTAGGTTAGGTTGGGTTAGGTTAGGTTAGGTTAGGTTAGGTTAGGTTAGGTTAGGTTAGGTTGGGATTGGGTTAGGTTAGGTTAGGTTAGGTTAGGTTAGGTTAGGTTGGGATTAGGTTAGGTTAGGTTAGGTTGGGTTAGGTTAGGTTAGGTTAGGTTGGGTTAGGTTAGGTTAGGTTAGGTTAGGTTAGGTTAGGTTAGGTTAGGTTGGGTTAGGTTGGGTTAGGTTAGGTTAGGTTAGGTTAGGTTAGGTTAGGTTAGGTTAGGTTAGGTTGGGATTGGGTTAGGTTAGGTTAGGTTGGGTTAGGTTGGGTTAGGTTAGGTTAGGTTGGGATTGGGTTAGGTTAGGTTAGGTTAGGTTGGGTTAGGTTAGGTTGGGATTAGGTTGGGTTGGGTTGGGATTGGGTTAGGTTAGGTTAGGTTAGGTTAGGTTAGGTTAGGTTAGGTTGGGATTAGGTTGGGTTAGGTTGGGTTAGGTTAGGTTAGGTTAGGTTAGGTTAGGTTAGGTTAGGTTAGGTTAGGTTGGGATTAGGTTAGGTTAGGTTAGTTGGGTTAGGTTAGGTTAGGTTGGGTTGGGTTAGGTTAGGTTAGGTTGGGTTAGGTTGGGATTGGGTTAGGTTAGGTTGGGATTAGGTTAGGTTAGGTTAGGTTAGGTTAGGTTGGGTTAGGTTGGGTTGGGTTAGGTTAGGTTAGGTTGGGTTAGGTTAGGTTAGGTTAGGTTAGGTTAGGTTAGGTTAGGTTAGGTTAGGTTAGGTTAGGTTAGGTTAGGTTGGGTTGGGTTAGGTTAGGTTAGGTTGGGATTAGGTTAGGTTAGGTTAGGTTAGGTTAGGTTAGGTTAGGTTGGGTTAGGTTGGGTTAGGTTGGGTTGGGTTAGGTTAGGTTAGGTTGGGTTAGGTTAGGTTAGGTTAGGTTAGGTTAGGTTAGGTTAGGTTAGATTAGGTTAGGTTAGGTTAGGTTAGGTTAGGTTAGGTTAGGTTAGGTTAGGTTGGGTTGGGTTAGGTTAGGTTAGGTTAGGTTAGGTTAGGTTGGGTTGGGATTAGGTTAGGTTAGGTTAGGTTGGGTTAGGTTAGGTTAGGTTAGGTTGGGTTAGGTTGGGATTGGGTTAGGTTAGGTTAGGTTAGGTTGGGATTAGGTTAGGTTAGGTTAGGTTAGGTTGGGATTGGGTTAGGTTAGGTTAGGTTAGGTTAGGTTAGGTTAGGTTAGGTTAGGTTGGGTTGGGTTAGGTTAGGTTGGGTTAGGTTAGGTTGGGATTGGGTTAGGTTGGGTTAGGTTAGGTTAGGTTAGGTTAGGTTAGGTTAGGTTGGGTTAGGTTAGGTTAGGTTAGGTTAGGTTAGGTTGGGTTAGGTTAGGTTAGGTTGGGATTGGGATTAGGTTAGGTTAGGTTAGGTTAGGTTGGGTTAGGTTAGGTTAGGTTAGGTTAGGTTAGGTTGGGATTGGGATTGGGTTAGGTTGGGATTGGGTTAGGTTAGGTTAGGTTGGGTTGGGTTAGGTTAGGTTAGGTTAGGTTAGGTTGGGATTGGGTTAGGTTAGGTTAGGTTAGGTTAGGTTAGGTTAGGTTGGGATTGGGTTAGGTTAGGTTAGGATTAGGTTAGGTTAGGTTAGGTTAGGTTAGGTTAGGTTAGGTTGGGTTAGGTTAGGTTAGGTTAGGTTAGGTTAGGTTAGGTTAGGTTAGGTTGGGATTGGGTTAGGTTGGGTTAGGTTAGGTTAGGTTAGGTTGGGTTGGGTTGGGTTAGGTTAGAGTTAGGTTAGGTTAGGTTAGGTTAGGTTAGGTTAGGTTAGGTTAGGTTAGGTTGGGTTAGGTTAGGTTAGGTTAGGTTAGGTTAGGTTGGGTTAGGTTGGGATTAGGTTAGGTTAGGTTGGGTTGGGATTAGGTTAGGTTAGGTTAGGTTAGGTTAGGTTAGGTTAGGTTGGGATTAGGTTAGGTTAGGTTAGGTTAGGATTAGGTTAGGTTAGGTTGGGATTAGGTTAGGTTAGGTTGGGTTAGGTTGGGATTAGGTTAGGTTAGGTTGGGTTAGGTTAGGTTAGGTTAGGTTAGGTTAGGTTGGGTTGGGTTAGGTTGGGATTGGGTTAGGTTAGGTTAGGTTAGGTTGGGTTAGGTTAGGTTAGGTTAGGTTAGGTTAGGTTAGGTTAGGTTAGGTTAGGTTGGGATTGGGTTAGGTTGGAGTTAGGTTGGGTTAGGTTAGGTTAGGTTAGGTTAGGATTGGGATTAGGTTAGGTTAGGTTAGGTTAGGTTAGGTTAGGTTAGGTTAGGTTAGGTTGGGTTAGGTTGGGATTAGGTTGGGTTAGGTTAGGTTAGGTTAGGTTAGGTTAGGTTAGGTTAGGTTAGGTTGGGTTAGGTTAGGTTAGGTTAGGTTAGGTTAGGTTGGGATTGGGATTAGGTTGGGTTAGGTTAGGTTAGGTTAGGTTAGGTTAGGTTAGGTTAGGTTAGGTTAGGTTAGGTTAGGTTGGGTTGGGTTAGGTTAGGTTAGGTTAGGTTAGGTTAGGTTAGGTTAGGTTAGGTTAGGTTGGGATTGGGTTAGGTTAGGTTAGTTAGGTTAGGTTAGGTTAGGTTAGGTTAGGTTAGGTTAGGTTAGGTTAGGTTGGGTTAGGTTAGGTTAGGTTAGGTTAGGTTGGGATTGGGATTAGGTTGGGTTAGGTTAGGTTAGGTTAGGTTAGGTTGGGTTGGGATTAGGTTAGGTTAGGTTAGGTTGGGTTAGGTTAGGTTAGGTTAGGTTGGGTTAGGTTAGGTTAGGTTAGGTTGGGTTAGGTTAGGTTAGGTTAGGTTAGGTTAGGTTAGGTTAGGTTAGGTTAGGTTAGGTTAGGTTGGGTTAGGTTGGGTTAGGTTAGGTTAGGTTAGGTTAGGTTAGGTTAGGTTAGGTTAGGTTAGGTTAGGTTGGATTTGGGTTGGGTTAGGTTAGGTTGGGTTAGGTTAGGTTAGGTTAGGTTAGGTTGGGATTGGGTTAGGTTAGGTTAGGTTAGGTTAGGTTAGGTTGGGTTGGGATTGGGTTAGGTTAGGTTAGGATTAGGTTAGGTTAGGTTAGGTTGGGATTAGGTTGGGTTAGGTTAGGTTAGGTTAGGTTAGGTTAGGTTAGGTTGGGTTAGGTTAGGTTGGGATTAGGTTAGGTTAGAGTTAGGTTAGGTTAGGTTGGGTTAGGTTAGGTTAGGTTGGGTTAGGTTGGGTTGGGTTGGGTTAGGTTAGGTTAGGTTAGGTTGGGTTAGGTTAGGTTAGGTTAGGTTGGGATTAGGTTAGGTTGGGATTAGGTTAGTTGGGTTAGGTTGGGATTAGGTTAGGTTAGGTTAGGTTAGGTTAGGTTAGGTTGGGTTAGGTTAGGTTGGGTTGGGTTAGGTTGGGATTGGGTTGGGTTAGGTTAGGTTAGGTTAGGTTGGGTTAGGTTAGGTTGGGTTGGGTTAGGTTAGGTTAGGTTAGGTTAGGTTAGGTTAGGTTAGGTTAGGTTAGGATTGGTTAGGTTAGGTTAGGTTAGGTTAGGTTAGGTTAGGTTAGGTTGGGTTAGGTTAGGTTAGGTTAGGTTAGGTTAGGTTGGGTTAGGTTAGGTTAGGTTAGGTTAGGTTGGGTTAGGTTAGGTTAGGTTAGGTTGGGTTAGGTTAGGTTAGGTTAGGTTGGGTTAGGTTAGGTTAGGTTGGGTTAGGTTAGGTTGGGGTTAGGTTAGGTTAGGTTGGGTTAGGTTAGGTTAGGTTAGGTTAGGATTGGGTTAGGTTGGGATTGGGTTAGGTTAGGTTAGGTTAGGTTAGGTTAGGTTAGGTTAGGTTAGGTTAGGTTAGGTTAGGTTAGGTTAGGATTGGTTAGGTTAGGTTAGGTTGGGATTAGGTTAGGTTAGGTTGGGTTAGGTTAGGTTAGGTTAGGTTAGGTTAGGTTAGGTTAGGTTAGGTTAGGTTGGGTTGGGATTGGGTTAGGTTAGGTTAGGTTAGGTTAGGTTAGGTTAGGTTAGGTTAGGTTGGAGTTAGGTTAGGTTAGGTTAGGTTAGGTTGGGTTAGGTTGGGTTGGGTTAGGTTAGGTTAGGTTGGGTTAGGTTAGGTTGGGTTAGGTTAGGTTAGGTTAGGTTAGGTTGGGTTAGGTTAGGTTGGGTTAGGTTAGGTTAGGTTAGGTTAGGTTAGGTTGGGATTGGGTTAGGTTAGGTTAGGTTGGGATTAGGTTAGGTTGGGATTGGGTTAGGTTAGGTTAGGATTAGGATTGGAGTTAGGTTAGGTTAGGTTAGGTTAGGTTAGGTTAGGATTAGGTTAGGTTAGGTTAGGTTAGGTTAGGTTAGGTTAGGTTAGGTTAGGTTAGGTTAGGTTAGGTTAGGTTAGGTTAGGTTGGGTTAGGTTAGGTTAGGTTAGGTTAGGTTGGGATTGGGTTAGGTTAGGTTGGGTTAGGTTAGGTTAGGTTGGGATTGGGTTAGGTTAGGTTGGGATTGGGTTAGGTTAGGTTAGGTTGGGTTAGGTTAGGATTAGGTTAGGTTGGGTTAGGTTAGAGTTAGGTTAGGTTAGGTTAGGTTAGGATTAGGTTAGGTTAGGTTGGGATTAGGTTGGGTTGGGATTAGGTTAGGTTAGGTTGGGTTAGGTTAGGTTGGGATTAGGTTAGGTTGGGATTAGGTTAGGTTAGGTTAGGTTAGGTTAGGTTAGGTTAGGTTGGGTTGGGTTAGGTTAGGTTGGGTTGGGTTGGGTTAGGTTGGGTTAGGTTAGGTTAGGTTAGGTTAGGTTAGGTTAGGTTAGGTTAGGTTGGGATTGGGTTAGGTTAGGTTAGGTTAGGTTGGGATTGGGATTGGAGTTAGGTTAGGTTAGGTTAGGTTAGGTTAGGTTGGGATTAGGTTAGGTTAGGTTGGGATTGGGTTAGGTTAGGTTGGGTTAGGTTAGGTTAGGTTGGGATTAGGTTAGGTTAGGTTAGGTTGGAGTTAGGTTAGGTTAGGTTAGGTTAGGTTAGGTTAGGTTAGGTTAGGTTAGGTTAGGTTAGGTTGGGTTAGGATTAGGTTAGGTTGGGATTGGGTTAGGTTAGGTTAGGTTAGGTTAGGTTAGGTTAGGTTAGGTTAGGTTGGGTTAGGTTAGGTTAGGATTAGGTTAGGTTGAGTTAGGTTAGGTTAGGTTAGGTTGGAGTTAGGTTAGGTTAGGTTAGAGTTAGGTTAGGATTAGGATTAGGTTAGGTTAGGTTGGGATTAGGTTAGGTTAGGTTAGGTTAGGTTAGGATTAGGTTAGAGTTAGGATTGGGTTAGGTTAGGATTAGGTTAGGTTGGGTTAGGATTAGGATTAGGTTAGGATTAGGATTAGGTTAGGTTAGGTTAGGTTAGGTTAGGTTGGGATTAGGTTGGGTTAGGTTAGGTTAGGATTGGGTTAGGTTAGGTTGGGTTGGGTTAGGTTAGGTTAGGTTGGGATTGGGTTAGGTTAGGTTAGGATTAGGTTAGGTTAGGTTGGGTTAGGTTAGGTTAGGTTAGGTTAGGTTAGGTTAGGTTAGGTTAGGGTAGGTTAGGTTAGGTTAGGATTGGGTTAGGTTAGGTTAGGTTGGGATTAGGTTAGGTTGGGATTGGGATTAGGTTAGGTTAGGTTAGGTTAGGTTAGGTTAGGTTAGGTTGGGTTAGGTTGGGATTGGGTTGGGATTGGGTTAGGTTGGGATTGGGATTGGGTTGGGATTAGGTTAGGTTAGGTTAGGTTAGGTTAGGTTGGGTTAGGTTAGGTTAGGTTAGGTTGGGATTGGGTTAGGTTAGGTTGGGATTGGGTTGGGTTGGGTTAGGTTAGGTTAGGTTAGGTTAGGATTAGGTTGGGATTAGGTTAGGTTAGGTTGGGATTAGGTTAGGTTAGGTTAGGTTAGGTTAGGTTGGGTTAGGTTGGGATTGGGTTAGGTTAGGTTAGGTTAGGTTAGGTTAGGTTAGGTTAGGTTAGGTTAGGTTAGGTTAGAGTTGGGATTGGGTTGGGTTAGGTTAGGTTAGGTTAGGTTAGGTTAGGTTAGGTTGGGATTAGGTTAGGTTAGGTTAGGTTAGGTTGGGTTGGGTTAGGTTAGGTTGGGTTAGGTTAGGTTAGGTTAGGTTAGGTTAGGTTAGGTTAGGTTAGGTTAGGTTAGGTTGGGTTGGGTTAGGTTAGGTTAGGTTAGGTTAGGTTAGGTTAGGTTAGGTTAGGATTGGGAGTTAGGTTAGGATTAGGTTGGGTTAGAGTTGGGATTGGGTTAGGTTAGGTTAGGTTAGGTTAGGTTGGAGTTAGGTTAGGTTAGGTTGGGATTGGGTTAGGTTAGGTTAGGTTGGGTTAGGTTAGGTTAGGTTGGGTTAGGTTAGGTTAGGTTAGGTTAGGTTAGGTTAGGTTAGGTTAGGTTAGGTTGGGATTAGGTTAGGTTAGGTTAGGTTGGGATTGGGATTAGGTTAGGTTAGGTTAGGTTGGGGTTAGGTTAGGTTAGGTTAGGTTAGGTTAGGTTAGGTTGGGATTAGGTTAGGTTGGGTTGGGATTGGAGTTAGGTTAGGTTAGGTTAGGTTAGGTTGGGTTAGGTTAGGTTAGGATTGGGATTAGGTTAGGTTAGGTTAGGTTAGGTTAGGTTAGGTTGGGTTAGGTTAGGTTAGGTTAGGTTGGGTTAGGTTAGGTTAGGTTAGGTTAGGTTAGGTTAGGTTGGGTTAGGTTAGGTTAGGTTAGGTTAGGTTAGGTTAGGTTGGGTTAGGTTGGGTTAGGTTAGGTTAGGTTAGGTTGGGATTTAGGTTGGGTTAGGTTAGGTTAGGTTAGGTTGGGATTAGGTTAGGTTGGGTTGGGTTGGGTTAGGTTAGGTTAGGTTGGGATTGGGTTAGGTTAGGTTAGGTTAGGTT
Source organism: Hestina assimilis (assembly GCA_023373885.1). Classification (NCBI taxonomy): domain Eukaryota; kingdom Metazoa; phylum Arthropoda; class Insecta; order Lepidoptera; family Nymphalidae; genus Hestina; species Hestina assimilis. The sequence continues at coordinate 10,187,245 of CM041764.1, forward strand.
AGGTTAGGTTAGGATTAGGTTAGGTTAGGATTAGGTTAGGTTAGGTTGGGTTAGGTTAGGTTGGGATTGGGTTAGGTTAGGTTGGGATTAGGTTGGGTTAGGTTGGGATTAGGTTAGGTTAGGTTAGGTTAGGATTAGGTTAGGTTAGGTTAGGTTAGGTTAGGTTAGGTTAGGTTAGGTTAGGTTAGGTTAGGTTGGGATTAGGTTAGGTTAGGTTGGGTTAGGTTAGGTTAGGTTAGGTTAGGTTAGGTTAGGTTAGGTTAGGTTAGGTTGGGATTAGGTTAGGTTAGGTTAGGTTAGGTTGGGTTAGGTTAGGATTAGGTTAGGTTAGGTTAGGTTAGGTTAGGTTAGGTTAGGTTAGGTTAGGTTAGGTTAGGTTAGGTTAGGATTAGGTTGGGATTAGGTTAGGTTAGGTTAGGTTAGGTTGGGATTGGGTTAGGTTAGGTTAGGTTGGGTTAGGTTAGGTTAGGTTAGGTTGGGGTTAGGTTGGGTTAGGTTAGGTTAGGATTAGGTTAGGTTAGGTTAGGTTAGGTTAGGTTAGGTTGGGTTAGGTTAGGTTAGGTTAGGTTAGGTTGGGATTGGGTTGGGTTAGGTTAGGTTGGGATTGGGTTAGGTTGGGATTAGGTTAGGTTAGGTTAGGTTAGGTTAGGTTGGGTTAGGTTAGGTTAGGTTAGGTTAGGTTAGGTTAGGTTAGGTTGGGTTAGGTTAGGATTAGGTTGGAGATTAGGTTAGGTTAGGTTAGGATTAGGTTGGGATTAGGTTAGGTTGGGATTGGGATTAGGATTAGGTTGGGTTAGGTTAGGTTGGGATTGGGTTAGGATTAGGTTAGGTTAGGTTAGGTTGGGTTAGGTTAGGTTAGGTTAGGTTAGGTTAGGTTAGGTTAGGTTAGGTTAGGTTAGGTTAGGTTAGGTTAGGATTAGGTTGGGTTAGGTTGGGTTAGGTTAGGTTAGGTTAGGTTAGGTTGGGTTAGGTTAGGTTAGGTTAGGTTGGGTTAGGTTAGGTTAGGTTAGGTTGGGATTGGGTTAGGTTGGGATTAGGTTAGGTTAGGTTAGGTTAGGTTGGAGTTAGGTTAGGTTAGGTTAGGTTAGGTTGGGTTGGAGTTGGGTTAGGTTAGGTTAGGTTAGGTTAGGTTAGGTTGGGTTAGGTTGGGTTAGGTTAGGTTAGGTTAGGTTAGGTTGGGTTAGGTTAGGTTAGGTTAGGTTGGGTTAGGTTAGGTTAGGTTAGGTTAGGTTGGGTTGGGTTAGGTTAGGTTAGGTTAGGTTAGGTTGGGATTAGGTTAGGTTAGGTTGGGATTGGGTTAGGTTAGGTTGGGTTAGGTTAGGTTAGAGTTGGGTTAGGTTGGGTTAGGTTAGAGTTAGGTTAGGTTAGGTTAGGTTAGGTTAGGTTGGGAGTTAGGTTAGGTTGGGATTAGGTTGGGTTAGGTTAGGTTAGGTTGGGTTAGGATTAGGTTAGGTTAGGTTAGGTTAGGATTAGGTTAGGTTAGGTTAGGTTAGGTTAGGTTAGGTTAGGTTAGGTTAGGTTGGGTTAGGTTAGGTTGGGATTGGGATTGGAGTTAGGTTAGGTTGGGTTAGGTTAGGTTAGGTTAGGTTGGAGTTAGGTTAGGTTAGGTTGGGTTGGGTTAGGTTGGGATTAGGTTAGGTTAGGTTAGGTTAGGTTGGGTTGGGATTAGGTTAGGTTGGGTTGGGTTAGGTTGGGTTGGGTTGGGTTGGGATTAGGTTAGGTTAGGTTAGGTTAGGTTAGGTTGGGATTGGGTTAGGTTAGGTTGGGTTAGGTTAGGTTAGGTTAGGTTAGGTTAGGTTAGGTTGGGTTAGGTTAGGTTAGGTTGGGTTAGGTTAGGTTAGGTTAGGTTAGGTTAGGTTAGGTTGGGTTAGGTTAGGTTAGGTTAGGTTAGGTTAGGTTAGGTTAGGTTAGGTTAGGTTGGGTTAGGTTAGGTTAGGTTAGGTTAGGTTAGGTTGGGTTAGGTTAGGTTAGGTTAGGTTAGGTTAGGTTGGGTTAGGTTAGGTTAGGTTAGGTTAGGTTAGGTTAGGTTGGGTTGGGATTGGGTTAGGTTAGGTTAGGTTAGGTTAGGTTAGGTTAGGTTGGGATTGGGTTAGGTTAGGTTAGGTTGGGATTAGGTTGGGATTAGGATTAGAGTTAGGTTGGGATTGGGTTAGGTTAGGTTAGGTTAGGTTAGGTTAGGTTAGGTTAGGTTAGGTTAGGTTAGGTTAGGATTAGGTTAGGTTAGGTTGAGTTGGGATTAGGTTAGGATTGAGTTAGGTTAGAGTTAGGTTAGGTTAGGTTGGGATTGGGTTAGGTTAGGTTAGGTTAGGTTGGGATTGGAGTTAGGTTAGGTTAGGTTAGGTTAGGTTAGGTTGGGTTAGGTTAGGTTAGGTTAGGTTGGGTTAGGTTAGGTTAGGTTAGGTTAGGTTAGGTTAGGTTAGGTTAGGTTGGGTTAGGTTAGGTTAGGTTAGGTTAGGTTAGGTTAGGTTAGGTTAGGTTAGGTTGGGTTAGGTTAGGTTAGGTTAGGTTAGGTTAGGTTAGGTTGGGTTAGGTTAGGTTAGGTTAGGTTAGGTTGGGTTAGGTTAGGTTAGGTTAGGTTAGGTTAGGTTGGGTTAGGTTAGGTTAGGTTAGGTTAGGTTAGGTTAGGTTAGGTTGGGATTGGGATTAGGTTAGGTTAGGTTAGGTTAGGTTAGGTTAGGTTAGGTTAGGTTAGGTTAGGTTAGGTTAGGTTAGGTTGGGATTGGGTTAGGTTAGGTTAGGTTAGGTTGGGATTAGGTTAGGTTGGGTTAGGTTAGGTTGGGTTAGGTTAGGTTAGGTTAGGTTAGGTTAGGTTGGGATTAGGTTAGGATTAGGTTAGGTTGGGATTAGGTTAGGTTAGGTTAGGTTAGGTTAGGTTAGGTTAGGTTAGGTTAGGTTAGAGTTAGGTTAGGTTAGGTTAGGTTAGGTTAGGATTGGGTTAGGTTAGGTTAGGTTAGGTTGGGTTAGGTTAGGTTAGGTTAGGTTAGGTTAGGTTGGGTTAGGTTAGGTTAGGTTGGGATTGGGTTAGGATTAGGTTAGGTTAGGTTAGGTTAGGTTAGGTTGGGATTAGGTTGGGTTAGGTTAGGTTAGGTTAGGTTAGGTTAGGTTGGGATTGGGTTAGGTTAGGTTGGGTTAGGTTAGGTTAGGTTAGGTTAGGTTAGGTTAGGTTAGGTTTAGGTTAGGTTAGGTTAGGTTAGGTTAGGTTGGGATTGGGTTAGGTTAGGTTAGGTTAGGTTAGGTTAGGTTAGGTTGGGATTGGGTTGGGTTAGGTTGGGTTGGGTTAGGTTAGGTTGGGTTAGGTTAGGTTAGGTTAGGTTAGGTTAGGTTAGGTTAGGTTAGGTTAGGTTGGGATTAGGTTAGGTTGGGTTAGGTTAGGTTAGGATTGGGATTGGGATTAGGTTAGGTTAGGTTGGGTTAGGTTAGGTTAGGTTAGGTTAGGTTAGGTTAGGTTAGGTTAGGTTAGGTTGGGATTAGGTTAGGTTAGGTTAGGTTAGGTTAGGTTAGGTTGGGTTAGGTTAGGTTAGGTTAGGTTAGGATTAGGTTAGGTTAGGTTAGGTTAGGTTGGGTTAGGTTAGGTTAGGTTGGGATTAGGTTGGGATTGGGTTAGGTTAGGTTAGGTTAGGTTAGGTTAGGTTAGGTTAGGTTAGGTTAGGTTAGGTTGGGATTAGGTTAGGTTAGGTTAGGTTAGGTTGGGTTGGGTTGGGTTAGGTTAGGTTAGGTTAGGTTAGGTTAGGTTAGGATTAGGATTAGGTTAGGATTAGAGTTAGGTTAGGTTAGGTTAGGTTAGGTTAGGTTAGGTTAGGTTAGGATTAGGTTAGGTTGTTGGGTTAGGTTAGGTTAGGTTAGGTTAGGATTAGGTTAGGTTGGGTTAGGTTAGGTTAGGTTGGGATTAGGTTAGGTTAGGTTGGGTTAGGTTAGGTTAGGTTGGGTTAGGTTAGGTTAGGTTGGGTTAGGTTAGGTTAGGTTAGGTTAGGTTAGGTTAGGTTGGGTTAGGTTAGGTTGGGTTAGGTTAGGTTAGGTTGGGATTGGGTTAGGTTAGGTTGGGTTAGGTTAGGTTAGGTTAGGTTGGGTTAGGTTAGGTTGGGAGTTAGGTTAGGTTAGGTTAGGTTAGGTTAGGTTAGGTTAGGTTGGGTTAGGTTAGGTTGGGTTAGGTTAGGTTAGGTTAGGTTGGGTTAGATTGGGATTAGGTTAGGTTAGGTTAGGTTAGGTTAGGATTAGGTTAGGTTAGGTTAGGTTGGGATTAGGATTGGGATTAGGTTAGGTTGGGATTAGGTTAGGTTGGGGTTAGGTTGGGTTAGGTTAGGTTAGGTTAGGTTAGGTTGGGTTAGGTTAGGTTAGGGATTGGGTTAGGTTAGGTTAGGTTAGGTTAGGTTAGGTTAGGTTGGGATTAGTTGGGTTAGGTTAGGTTAGGTTAGGTTAGGTTAGGTTGGGTTAGGTTAGGTTAGGTTAGGTTAGGTTAGGTTAGGTTAGGTTAGGTTAGGTTGGGGTTAGGTTGGGTTAGGTTAGGTTAGGTTAGGTTGGAGTTAGGTTAGGTTGGGTTAGGTTAGGTTAGGTTAGGTTGGGTTAGGTTGGGTTAGGTTAGGTTAGGTTGGGTTAGGTTGGGATTAGGTTAGGTTGGGTTAGTTGGGTTGGGTTAGGTTGGGTTAGGTTAGGTTGGGTTAGGTTGGGTTGGGATTAGGTTAGGTTAGGTTAGGTTAGGTTGGGTTAGGTTAGGTTGGGATTAGGTTAGGTTAGGTTAGGTTGGGTTAGGTTAGGTTAGGTTAGGTTGGGTTAGGTTAGGTTAGGTTAGGTTAGGTTAGGTTAGGTTAGGTTGGGATTAGGTTAGGTTAGGTTGGGTTAGGTTAGGTTAGGTTAGGTTAGGTTAGGTTAGGTTAGAGTTAGGTTGGGAT